>WOXC01007016.1:0-39393 GCA_011680675.1 Gymnobelideus leadbeateri | reverse complement strand
ATATATGTTTGTATTTCCAGCACCTAAAATATTGCCTTGTTAATTGTAATAACTTAATAAATGTTTGCAGTTATTGAAGGAATTGAAGGAATGGCCTGAGTCAAGGTAAAAATATGTCCAAATAATGAAATACCTGGAAAGGGCACAAAATAACACCATAAAGCAAGCATTCTTAATCGGAGATTCACTCTTTTTTTTAAGCTATTTCTATAACTATTCCAATATATTTGGTTTCCTTTGTAATCCTAGGTATTTTATTATATGCATTTAGAAGCCTCATCCAGAGAAGGGGCTCACCACAGATTTCACCAGACTGCCTGAAGGGCACTTTACATAAAAAAAGTTAAAGAATCCTTTCATTACAGGAAGAAAATAACATATATAGGTTATCCCAGCTCATTCCAGTGAAAGGGAATAGGCTTTATTTTATTTTTCTCTCTCAAAAAGAAAAAGATCTGCTACAAAATTATTTTCCCTATCCAATACCTTTTATACTTTGCCTACAATGTGCTTTCTTTGACTAGCCACGGAAATGGTCTTGTTGGGATGGATCAAGATGGCTTTACAACTGCTACTTTGCCACCATATTTGGGGATGATGTTAACTAACAATAAAGCACATTGGGCCCAGTTTCTCTGAGGAACAATGTACATGTACTAAACTTGTGTGGGAAATCATTTCATAGATCCAGTCTAATAAAACATTTCAGAGTCAACACGGATGAAGATGGGACTTTGGAGTCTATTTCTTCCTATGTCCTTTGTTATAAGAACAGATGAGAGTGGAGGGTATTTGTAGAAGACAGAGACCTTGGGTACCAGAAAGGAAAGGATGGGTCAGGACTGAATGTGGTTCCACATTATATATTCCTTTCTCTATACCACTCAGTATGACTTTTTAGCTCTGTCAGAATAAAGCTAATTTGCGTTAGAGGCCAATATTTCACAGCATTCAGGATTTTGATTGGTTCTCATATACTTTATAAGTGCAACTTTTTTGAGGAAACTATTGTCATTTGGCATGATGATTTTTGAAAGCCATATCACAGATATTGGACATTCAATTGCCTGACTGAAAAGGTCACTGGTCAATTTTACTGATTACATCTCAGCCTCTCCCCGAATGAACATTATTTTAAAAATTATTTTATGGCAAAGGAAAAACTAAATATATAAATTAACCAAATTCACACCAATGTAAGTGCTATGCTGGGATTAGAAGACAGTTGAACAGGTTCTTTAGGGGTTTTTGGAAAATCTTTTTTTCCTTGTTGCTCTTCAGTACTCCATTCAGGAGCCATATTGAAGCCTCCTTGGTTCAGTTCCCCTCCCACTGGAAACTTCCTCCTCTCAGGGGTGGGGAACCTACAGCATCTAGGCCACATGTGGCCTTCTAATCCTTGGGTGAGGCCTTTTGACTGAGTCCAAGTTTTACAGAACAAATCCTTTCATTAAGGAGATCTGTTTTGTGAAGTTTGGATTCAGTCAAAGGGCCACACCACACTTGAGGACCTAGAGGGCCACATGTGGCCTCGAGGCTGCAGGTTCCCCACTGCTGTCTTTAAAATAAACTAGTCTCATATTGTAACCAAAAGCAAAACTACTTGTTTAGATTAAAAAGCAAAATTTAGGAATACCAAAAGTGCTAAAGATATAGGCTACATAACAATTGCCTCTCAAGGTCAAAGTAGTCCTCCTCTCTGTCCTGACTCTACACTCAAATGACTTAGTTGCTGAGAATCCAGGGTTTCCTGGTTGAGGTACTATCTGAAAGCAACTCTTAATTTAAAGAAAATGGATGAGGTGAGCTCATCACCCCCACAAACACTGCTGTCTTCATAATCCAGAAGCCAATGTTACTCTTCTGAAAACATTGTTCCATTTGGAAGAGTGCAGGTTCCCCTAGACCATCAGGGGTGATGAAACATCCTGGCATTGAATTAGTAGAGCTACGTCAGTGCTCCACACCCAACCATGATTAGAGAGGAGAATTCTCAAAGCCTCCACAGTTTCAAAGACTTCCAACTACACCACACCAGTTTTCTTCCTCCCTTTTTCCTCCTTCTCTTCTCCCTATCTTCCTCCCAATGTTCACTGAGAAAACTCCTATCATTAATCTGCATTCCCATTCCTCCAGAGTCCAACAATTGCTTTGAAGATTACTTTGGGCTTTAAAGACAGCTAGGTGGCACAGTGGCCAGCCTGGCATCAGGAAGCCCTGAGTTCAAATCCAGCCTCAGATACTCTGTGACCTTGGCAGGCCATTTAACCTCAGTTTCCTCCATTATAAAATGGAGATGATAATAACATCTATCTCATATGATTATTATGAGGATCAGATGAGTGACCTGTATGGGTGTATATGTGTGTGCATGTATATATATATGTGTGTGTGTGTGTGTGTGTGTGTATGTGTGTGCATGTGCATATATATACACACCCAAGTGCACTACACATACATATGCATTATACACATATATAATATATACAGATTTGTTACATATTCTATATGTACACAAGTTATATACACACATATATTCTACATACACACATATAATGTAAAGCACTTAGCACAGTGCCTGATATACAGAAAGCAATTAGTGAATGCTTTTTCCCCTTCCCTTTAGAACAGAATTAATGAAGTTCCAAGCGCAGGGGATCTGAACTCTTGACACAACTCCTAACCAACGCATCAGGAATCTTAAGCAGCTGTGGCATAGTTGAAACCATGCTGTATCTGAAGACAAATGACCTTGACTTCAAGTCCTGGCCCTGATTCTGCATTAGACTCTGGTGACTCCAGAGTTGAGAAGCAAACAGCTGGGCAGAGAAGGTGGTGGGGATATGCAGCTGCCCACAGCTGTTCAGTATGTCCACTATTTCCTGAGTTATTCAGGCAGGGGAAGAATGCTTCTTTGACACTGGTGACCACCTATTGAGGGATGGTAGGAAACTGACCCCTGGATACTTCTGACAGAGTAGAAGTATCTGCCTCTCTCGAAAAGAAAGATTTTATTCTATGAAACAACTACTTATTGAGAAAAGAGCATTAACTGGTGTCAACAGTGGATAAAAGTAAAAGTGACTGAATCAGTGGAGTCTCTGAAATGCCTCTGGGTAGGGGAAGAGTGAGGATAGTCCTGGATGGAAAGGCTGGTAGCTAGTTATCCAGAAACCCTAGAATAGGGAACTTGAGTCCTGAGTCATGAGAGTGTGGACAGTGGGTGCTAAGGGAAGGCGTAGGCATCCCACCATGCTTCCGACTCTGAGGTGTATGAGGCTTGGAGTCCCCATCCCTTCCATTGGGTTATATCTATCCATATTCAGGGAACAAGGATGAAAGAGGCCCCCCCCCCAGGTGTTACACGCTTGAATGGTACCATCGTGAACCCTACACAAGGGTGTGCCCCTGCAGACGGGCAACTAGGAAAGTGCAATACAAGTGTGAATTGGTACATGTGTAACTCGGGCCTTAACTTATCTCATTAAACTTCAGCCCTGTCTGACTCTTCATGACCGCAACTGGAGTCTTCTTGGATGGAATGGTTCCTTCTCCAGCTCATTTTACAGATGAGGAAACTGAGGGAAACAGGGCTAAGTGACTTGCACGGGGTCACACAGCTCGTAAGTGTCTGAGGCTGGATTTGAACTCAGGTCTTCCTGACTCCAGGCCTGGTGCTCTATCCACTGAGCCACCTAACTTCCCTAAGCTTCAGTTTCCTCATCTGTAAAGTGGAGTTAATAATACACATCCTGCCTAATTCATAGGAAATATTGTGAGGAAACATACTTTGTAAAAGACAATGTAGATATGAGCCATGATTTCAATTATAGCTGTCCTGTCGGTGGAGACTGGATAACACTATCCTGTGATAACTTCGTAAAACTCCAGGAAGCTGAGGGCTTGAACAGCAGGGAGATTTGCTTATCTCTTTCTGAAGTTAGCCACAATCCCAGGACATACTTGGCAGAGCCAAAAACAACTTTGTCTGATTATTCTCACCATGATGAAGCGTGCTTTCCAGCAATACTGGGTTCTTCCCACGATTCCTGGGTTACGGTGTCAATGTGACTTTAACACCTCAGGTGCCAAGTGGAGGGCTGATTTGCCGGTTCCCCTCCCAGAAACAAGAATCCTCCCCTCCTGATCAAGGGCATTTCCTTCCTGCCATTGGAAGGCCTTCTCCCATCATCTGGGCTCCCAAAAGGCTTTCTGTTCCGGGGCCTGATGTAATATTTCACACATTCATTGCTACCAATCCCCCGTCTTTAGCAATTTCCAAGTTTCCCACGGATGGATGGATCATCCAGCTGTTACTAACCCTTTTGAACAGAGGAGTATGTGATAGGAAAGGGAGACAAGGAAATCTTGGTCTAATTCTCAAACAGCCAAAGCGATTTAGACCCCATTGGGCAAACCCCTTTACAATGTGAGCAGTGTTAAAAAAAATTAAAGGTACATGCTCCAGTGTTTGGGGATAAGAAAAAAGGCTTGTATTAAATATCAGCAATGCCTTTTATTTACCCAACACTGAGAAATGAAAACAGGAATCATTTAAATGAAGGGTGAACTGATGATCAGATACTTCTTAAATGGTAAGTCACTTCTATAACTTGTAGAGAATCTGACAGCTGATCTCATATGATTTCATTCATCTGAATGAAAAGTCATGTTCACTTAAATACCCAGGAGAATCCATTGGTTAGCATGGATTTTTAGAATTTTAGAATTCCCTCCAGATACAATATCATATAATGGAAAGGATTTAGGGTCAGGAGTACTTGGGTTCTTACTAGTTGTCTGAGTGACCAGGCAAGTCATTTAGTCTTTGTGTGACATAGTATTTTTGTTGTTTGGTCATTGCTACTGTGTCTGACTCTTTGTGGCCCCATTTAGGGTTTTCTTGGCAGAGATACTGGAGTGGTTTGCCATTTTCTTCTCCAACTCATTTTACAGGTGAGGAAACTGAGGCAAACAGGGTAAAGTGACTTGCCCAGAGTCATACAGCTGTTAAGTGTCTGAGGCTGGATTGAACTCAGAAGATGAGTCTTCCTGACTCCAGGTCTGATACTCTATCTACTGCATCACCTAGCTGCCTCATTCCTCATTTGTAAAGTGAAGGGACAGAACTCAATGGCCTGTAAGTTCTCTTTCAACTCTAGACCTATGGTCCTATGGCCTCAGCAATGTGAGCCTCCTAGGGATCAAGGCAAAGAAAAGTCACCTGAGAAATTCTCCCTGTCCTCTAGGGATGCCCCAGATGCCCATGAAACACAAAAGCAGGACTTCTGCAAAGCACTGGGGGTTTCCTAGGCCTCCAAAGCCCTTGGGGTCTTTCTCAGCCAGGCAGTGAGGGGTGGGGAGTGGCAGGACATGCCCTGGGATTTTGTGAGTATCGGAAACTGGTGATGTACAAACTCTCCTTCGAAGATGCAAATGAACAATTTGCTGAGAGTTTCCTGAGACAGAAAGAGGTATTTAAGTAACCTACCCATTAAACTGGCCAATAGGCTGCTATTAAGACTGAACCACTGAACAGAACATGCATGGGAATGACTTGGGAAGACAAAGACTACTTCTGTATTACACAGGAATTCAAATACATTTGGATTTTTTTTCCAGGGGAATTTCATCCAATTTAAACGGGCCAGGCTCATCCAAATTAGCTTCTAGAGATAATTTTATCTTCTAAAATCAGCCCTACATGTCTGTGTGCCCATACACAGACAGAGATTTGCACTGGATTAAACTTCCCCATCCCAACATCAGACCTCAGGCTTAGAAACCACAAACCAACAAAGCCACTTACTCAGATTATCTCTTTGAACCTCACAATAACCCATTCAGTTAGCTGGTTGTTAGTCCCATTCTACAGATGAGGAAATGGGCTCAGAGAGGTTGTCTGTCAATTTCCCACAACTACATAGTACATGGTAGAACTAGAACTCAGGGAAGCTAGGTGGCTCAGTGGATAGAGCACCAGACCTGGAGTCTGGAAGACCTGAGTTCAAATTTGACTAGCTATGTGGGTCTAGGCAAGTCACTTAACCCTGCTTGCCTCAGTTTCCTCCTCTGTGAAATGAGCTAGAAAAGGGAATGGAAAATCACTCCAGTTTCTTTTCCAAGGAAAAATCCCAAATTGGTTCACTAAGAGTCAGATACAACTGGAACAACAAGAGAATTCAAACCTAAGTATTATGATTCCTCATCCACTGCTTTCTCCACAGTCATGGAATTTTTCAGTTGGATGGAATCTTAGAAATCATCAACAACAAACACATACTGAGTACATAGTTAGTTCAGCATTTTATAGATGAGGTTAAATGCTTTTCCCAATGTCATGCAGTTGGCATCTTATACAAAAAACTTTTCCTGAGTCCCCTCGATTCTAGTGCCTTACCCCTGCTGATTATTTCCAGTTTATCCTGTACATTATTTGTACATAGTTATTTCATGTTATCTCCCCTAGAAGAGGACAGGAACCATCTTCTATCTTTCTTTGTATTCCCACTGCTTAGCTCAGTAACTGGACCATAGTAGGTATCCAACAAATGCTAGTGAATTTATTACCTACCTCCTAGGGGGCTGATTAAAATCAATAAGCAATCAATCAACAAACATTTATTAAACACCTACTATGTTCCAGGAACTACTGAAACTTGAAAGAAAAGCACTGAATAAATGTTAAATAGACACCCTAATTCATCTGTCTCTGTACTGGTAAGGCTAGGTGGAGCAGTAGATAAAGTGCCAGACATAGAGTCTGAAGACCTGAGTTCAAATCCAGTCTCAGACACTTACTAGCTGTGTGACCTGGGGTAAGGCGCTTCACCTGTCTGCCTCAGTTTCCTCATCTATAAAATGAGCTGGAGAAGGAAATGGCAAATCCCTCCAGTATCTTTACCAAGAAAACCCCAAATGGGGTCACAAAGAGTCGACCACAGCTGGATAACATATAGGCTATAGTGAAGTGGAAAATGTGATGGATTCACAATCAGGATACCTGGGCTCAAATCTTACTTCTACCACTCAATAAAGGTGAGGCCTCTTTAGGCCTCAGTTTCCTCATCTTTAAAATAAAGGAATTGGATTCAATGATCTCCAAAGCTCCTTTCATCTCTCAGCTCTAGACTTCTGGGCTTCAGCTCTGACTTCCCTGCCTTGCATAATACAAATCCTCACAGAGTTTGTATTGTGGCATTTGTCAGCTGGCACAGGGCTCTAACGGCAGTGTTTGAACTGGAACAGAAAATAAAAACAACATGATGTTTTGGCTTCTTTAGCTAGAAAGGAGCAGGGTTACTGTTGATACGGGCAAATTCAAACCAAAAACAGAGCTTACAGCCATTAAAGGAGACCAGAGTATACAGTCAACAGCAGCAGAGGGCCAGCCACCTGGCCCAGCTCCCCACCAGCTGGTGTGCACAGAACTCGCTTCTGACTGCTCTAACCTGTTGGTTGGTGACTAAGACAGGGCATAAATTTGACCCAGAAATTTTCTGTGTCAAAATTCTTGAGGACAAATGAAAGCTTTAACTAGCAATGCACCACAGAAGCAACCAACCAATTAATCAACACTCACTGGGCTCAACGGGAAAACAAAGAAAAAATGAAATAGCTGTTGCCCTCAAGGAGCTTATTTTCTACTGACAAATGACACATGCCTAGCAACAGGCATGGTGGGTTATAAAATATCCTTTGGAAAGCCTTCCTGCTCCCTTCTGCTCCTTATTCTTGATTCCTCTCTCAAAATACTTCATCTCCCATCCCTGTACCTTTGCATCAACCATCCCCAATGCCTAGAATGTTAAGTAGACATCCTAACTGAGTAGTTTACCATTTCCTTCTCCAGGGGCAAACAGAATGAAGTGACTTGCCCAGGGTCACACAGTTAATAAGTGTCTAAGGTTGGGTTTGAACTCAGAAAATGAGTCTTCCTGACTCTAGGCCAGGTACTCTTATCTACTGCACCACCTAGCTGCCTCATTCCTCATTGTAAAATGAAGGGGTAGAACCCAATGGCCTCTGAGGTCTCTTCCAACTCTACAACTATGGTCCCTCCTTTCTCCTCCCTTCATAAATTGCCTCTCTTCCTTTAAGACACAGTCCAGTCACCATCTTCTCTATCATGCCTTACATGAACCCCCCCAAGTGCTAGTGCCTGCCCTCCCACCCAAACTACCTTGTATTCTATGACTTTGGGGGAGATGCATGTGAGTCTGTCTGTCAGTATGCATATATGTCTGTATATACATATATGTGTATATATGTAATTTATATGTATATATTTATCAACTTTATGCTGTATACATTTTTATATGTACCAGTTTCTCCCATTAGAAGGGAAGCTCATTGCAAGTAGGTTTTGTTTCATTCCTTACTTTTGTAACACTTGTCCCTGAGCCCATTGGTAAGACTCTCTCCTCACTGATAAAGAAGAAGGTTCTGCCCTACATTCTTGGTCTTCATCTCTACCAATAAGGAGAGAGTTCCATACTGATGGATTTTGGGACAGGAGTTACACTTATATCCCCCATGCCTAGCTCAAAGTCTGGCTTTGGGTAAGTACTTAATAAATACTTATTGATTGATCGATTGATCAAATTCACAGAGACTGTGTGAATTTGAACTTAACCTGGGCCTCAGTTCCCTCCTATGTAAAATGATGGGGTTGGGCCAGATGACCTATAAGGTCCCTTTCCACTCTTAGTCCATGATCCTATGATTGGGCAAAAACCAGGTGGAGACAAGAAGCCCCTGGAATTCTGTGTGCTCCCACAACTTTTCCTTGACATTAAGCACAATGTCTCCTATGCAGAGGGAATACACATTGCCTTTCTTCTATTAATTGACTTTAATGCTGCATCAAATTACACTCAAACAGCTATTTCAGGGCAGTGTGTCGAGATCACTGGGCAGACAGACTGTAAATACATTGTTTCTGGCCAAAGGATGAAGGAAATTGAAGTCACCACAGGAAACTGAAGTCATTCAAAAAACCTCCCTTGAAAATGACCCTTGTGGCAATCCCAAGTCTTGTTGTAGGGCAGAAGTGGGAGGGGATTGAGACTTACGATTTCATCATTTGGGGGAAAGGGGACTCTCAGGATGGAAATTCCCTCCACTGTATAAGTTCGAAATTCCTCTTTAATTTACAGTTGGGGGGGGGGGGGCACTGAAAGGTCAACCAGCTACATGTCAGGCACTGTGCTAAGCACTGGGGATTCAAAGAGCAAAAGACAGTCCCTGCCCTCAAGGAGTTTACAGTCTAATTGGGGGAGACAACATGCAAACAAATATATGCAAAGCCAGCTATCTATAAGATAAATAAGAAATAATTTAGAGAGGGAGGCACTGAAATTAAGAATTAGGAAAGATTTCTTGTAGACAATGGGATTTTATTCGGAACATAAAGGAAGCCAAGGAGGTCAGCTATCAGAGGGAGAGCACTCCAGGTATGGGGGACAGCCAGAGAGAATGCCCAGAGCCAAGAGATGAAGTGCCTTATTCATGGAACAGCCTGGAAGCCAGGGTCACTGGATCAAAGGAGACATGTCTATGAATAAGGTGTAAGAAGACTGGAAAGGTGGAGAGCTTTGACTATAAAACAGAGCATTTTGTATTTGTTCCTGGAAGCAGTAGGGAGCCACTGGAATTTGATCTGGTTTGGTTTGCTTTGCTTTTTGAGTGAGGAGATGACATGGTTGAACCTGCCAGTTAGAAAAATCACTTTAGTGGCTGAATGGAGGACAAATTGGATTGTGGACAGGTTTTAGATGGGCAGACTACCAGGAGGCTATTGTAATAATCAAGGTCTACAGTGATGACTAGAGCAGTGGCAGCAGCAGAGGAGAGAAAGGGATATATTTGAGAGATGCTGCAAAGGTAAAGTGAATTTCCGAGGATGACACAGGCAAAATGTGTCAGAAGTAAGACTTGGAGGTAGGTATTCCTGACTGCTCATGTAGACAAACAACACATGTCTTTCATAGGCCTCATAGTCACAAGAATTCCTGGAAAGTCCAGGTTTGGGCTTAACTGGAGGACATCCTGGGAGGGTAAAATCAAGATGCCCTGATTTCTGTTTGTTGCTCAGTGGTGTCCCCAGCTCTCACCTCTCCTGCTAGATCAGAGACCCTGAAGTGGTTATCTATGACTATTGTGATCATTAGAAAATGTGACGCATACAGTGTGGCATTTAATGAAGCACTCAACTGTATGGTTCTGATTTTAAATTTAGGCAAAGGGGATGGGGGGCTAGGGAACGACAAAGGCTGGAATGATCAGAACTGGCCTGGGAATCAGGAGAACTGGGGTATAATATTGACTCTGCCACTAATAACCTACATGACTTTAGGCAAGTCACTGAAAGTGCCTCAACCACAAATATTCTTTTTTGTGTCTTTTAAAAGACCTTAAAGGGAGAGCTGTGACAAAAACACGACCAGTTCTCTTAATGTTTTCCATTTCCTTCCCATAATTTTAGAATCCTTACCTGTGGTTTCCAGGTTCCTTCCTGGTGGTATTGTTTCTCTCCACATACATCATCAGAAAAGGGTAGTGGTGGTTAGGTTGGAAAGCTACTGGAAGAGCCTTCATCATATCCTGAATTCACACTCCAGGAAACCAAGCATGCTTTCCAGCTGTTCACATCAGGATGATACATAATCACCTCAGTATCACCCAGCATGGAATCATCAACCACCATCACTCATCTCTTCTTTTTACTCTATTTGCAATTCTGGTCCTTCTACTTCTCTCTCTTCTATCTTATTCAGCTTTCCTTCAATGGCCAAAGTAATCCATCATATATACAGATCTGGTCATGCCATTCTCCTATTCAGAAGCTTTTAGTGGCTCCCCATTCCTTTTTGAGTCAAATACAAAATCCTTTAACATTATTTGAAGTTCTCCACAATCTGATGCAGAGTCTTATCTAATATTGCCATCTCCCTTACTCCCTTCCTTCACTTTATACTCTAAGCTGCATTATAAAATTGGGAGAATTTGGAGCTGGTTGAATGACTGAACCAAAAGAGAAGTCACACAAAGGTCAATGGTAATTTGGCCAGAGATCTTTAGTGGAGTGCCCCACAGAATTGTTCTTGGTCTTATGCTTTGTAATCTTTTCGTCAGTGACTTGAATAAAGGCATTGGTCACTGATGGTCTGCTTGATGAATTTTCAGATACCACAAAGCTAGAAGGTATAGCTAATACATTGGATAATAGAGTCGAGATCCAAAAACATCTTGGAAGGTATGAATGATGGAATGAATATAATAAGGTACAATTTCATAAGAATAAATCCAAAATTAATTGAAGATAAATTAATAAACAATTATTAAGCACCTCTCATATGCTTAGGTATTAGGAATTCAAAGACAAAAGCAGAAATGGTTCCTTCCTTCATGGGGTTTACCGTCGAGCCAGAGCAGACAACCTATTCGTGTGTAGGTATGTGACCTTGTTGCAGAAGGCAAAACTTGTAGTTATTGCTACACATGTCCCACTAGCAAATCATGGATGGAAATCTTACTAGAACCATCCTCAGACTCCTACCCCTCAGTGGGCACAAGCAGGTAGAAATCACAGGGAGCCCAGAGACAACAACCCTTAGGAGCTCAACGTATCCTCCTTATTCCTGTTGCTTTGCAACACAGGATAGCCAACAGGTACACAACATATAAGCAAAACACTGTTCTATGTAAATATAGTTGCCAAATGAGAAAAATGTAAAGTCTGCCATTTAGGGTTTAAAAAATCAACATCGGGGCGGCTAGGTGGCGCAGTGAATAGAGCGCCGGCCCTGGAGTCAGAAGGACCTGAGTTTGGAGCCGGCCTCAGACACTTAACCCACACAAACAAAAACCTAGCCGTGTGACCTTGGGCAAGTTACTTAACCCCAATTGCCCTAAAAGGGCGACTAGGTGGCGCAGTGAGTAAGAGCGCCGGCCTCGGAGTTGGGATGACCCGAGATCAAATCCGGCCTCAGAAAATGAGCACCCACACATAAATAATGACTAGCCGTGTAACCTTGAGCAAGTTACTTAACCCCAATTGCTTTAAAAAAAAAATCAACATCACAAGTATAGAATAGGTGAGGCATAGTTGGACAACAGTTTTAAAAAGATCTGGGAGTTTTAGAGAACTGCAAGTTAAATCTGAGCATTATGATGTGGCAGTCAAAAAAAAAAAGTAAATGTAATTGTGGACTTCACCAAGTCTTAGCTTCCAGAAATAAGGGTGTGATGGTCCCACTCTATTCTGCCCTTGTCAGAGTTTGAGTCCTGTCTCTGACACCAGCTGTGTGCTTGCGGTTCAGTCACAGGATTGTGGGATTTACAGCTAAAAGAGAACTTAGAAGTCATCAAGTTTAAACCTCACATTAAACAGATGAGAAAAATGAAGCCCAGTCAATAAGCATTTATTAAGCTTGTCTTATATACTAAACACTGGGGATATAAATACAGAGTTAAATGGATCCATCCGGATGAGCCCCAATTCTCTGACTCAAAAATCTAGTCCTTTTTCTGTTGTAACTTGTTACCTCTGAGTTTGTTTCCTTATCTGTTGTTTTTAGTCATTTTCAGTCATGTTTAACTCTTCATGACCCCATTTAGAGTTTTTTGGCAGAGATACTGGAGTGGTTTGCCAGTTCCTTCTCCAGCTCATTTTACAGATGAGGAAACTGAGGCAAACAGGGAGAAGTGATTTGTCCAGGGTCATACAGCTAGGAAGTATCTGAGTCCAAATTTGAAGATGAGTCTTCCTGATTCTAGGCTCAGCACCCTATCCACTGTTCCACCCCTTATCTGTAATAATGCTTAGAAATAATGCTTGTGCTATCTAGGTCACAAGCTGTCCATGAGGCAAATGTTCACTACTTTCTCCTTTCTCAAATATTCCTAGATGTTTCTGTGACTCTCTTCAATCCTTACCCTGTGTCATAGTTATCTGTGTTGTAAAAATCCATCTCGTAGAAAGTAGATTTAAAAGAAAGTAAATTTTTTGAGGTCTTTATTTGTCTCTGATTCCCAGAGCTTAGAAAAATGCTTTGTATATACCAAGATGTTTAATAAATATTTAATTGAGTGGAAATAAATTGTAAACCTTAAACTGCTATATAAATGTAAGTTATTATTATAAATCATAGCACCTAACATTCTCAACCTCCATTTTCTCATCTGTAAAATTAAAATAATAATGCTTGCAATATCTATCTCACTGGATGTTGTAAAGATCAAATCACATATAAGACATCTGGAACACTATGCAATGATAAAGTGCTACATAAATGTGGGGTAGTTTTGTTTCTTATCATTTTCATTATCTGTGGTAACACTGGCCTTTCAAACTCCTATTTCTGTATTCCACTTTCTTAAGATGGAAAGTGGCCATTTGTCACAGACAAAAAGGAACATTTTAAAATTGGCTCCTTTTAGCCTATTAATAATTAACCAAATCAAGATGTACAGATAACAGATTTAAAGACTGGAGTCTGAAATTAAATACTTGGCATTAAATTTGACCAAACTATTAAGCCACAATTTATAGGTTTAATAAAAAAGTGGATGCCAAGAGCCAAATCTGGATCTGGAGCAGGGTATGAGAAAGTAAGTATATATGCACACATGCAGTTTTTGAAACTAACCCCCATAGAGGGTAAAAAAAAAAATCAACTCCATGTTTAAATGAACTCTCAAAGTTATACACATTTGTGTTAAATATGCCATCACATGAAATCTTCTTTGAGTTGAGTTAGCTTTAGGTGATCAAACAAAATCGCTGATATGCCCTCATTTTGGTGAAGCGTCAAGACACAGATGGCAGAAGAAATTGGAGCTGTCAGAAAATATGAGCCTTCCTCCACGCTGTGACATTATCTTCTGATGCTCCCCTTTGAGCCGCTCCCTACAACGTGCGATGCCTGGGAATAGCTGACCTTTTCTGGGAAAAACAAAAAACCTATGGCAAGCTTTGCAGATGTGATGGGGATCCAGGAGGCAATTACAGCTACGTGAAATGTAGGACTCAAGATAAGTAAGACAGTTTTATAAAACTTGTCTTTTCTAATCAACAGTAATGATGAAAAATGTATCTGCCCCCTGACATCAATTTCACCTTTATCCATCTATTTCATAATTCAATGGTGGGTGTTGTAAGGTAAACAACTTCATAAATTATCACTAGATGTCTTAAAATACTGTATTCTTTAATGCATGTGCATCCTTTTTCCCTGCTGTGGAATATTATTCCTTTAGATATAATGCCTACCATATGAAATTGGATGAAGGTCAAAGATGTGTACTTTTGTAATCTGGATGAAGGGAAGGGGAGAGAAATGTCCATATTTCAACATTGTCTCAAGGAATGTATCCATTTCTTCCACATATTTTTATTACCCATTTAAATCTATTTTGGGAAGCATGTAAACACCTCTGATTCTCTGAATTTCTGAATACTAGTGGTATGGTGTAAACAGAATACCTAGATCCTAGCCAGAGTTTTTCCACCTCCTAACTGGGTCACCTTGGGGAAGTCACTTAAGTTCTCTAGGCCTGAGTTTTCTCATTTCTAAAATGGGAAGAGTCAGAGCTGAACCTGGGGTCAGGTAGCTCTCTGTATTCAGTTCCTGTCTCTGACATACACCAGCTATGAGACCCTGGATAAGTCCCTTAACTTCTCAGTGCCCCCAGACAATTCTCTAAGACTCTAAATTGCAGGAAGCTTGCTTATATGCATGGTAGAGGGGGTTTCCTCATGTAGGAATTAAATCCTAGGTTTACACCAATTAAATAATAGGCCTAGGAGCCCCCACACTCACTCTCCCAAAAATATCTTCCTGTGATAATATCTTCCCTGTCTATCTCCTAGTTATTTGTGAAGATCAAATATTAATATGTAGAAGCAATTTGCAGGAGTGAATCCCTATAAATGTGAAATACTATCTCTATATTTTCCATCATTTTCCAATCATATCGACTATGAGAGTATTCCAAAAATACTATAATAATAGAGGTCTTTAGTCTCAACAGTCATTACAGACTATGAAAGAATATTGCTCAGTAATAAAAAAGAAAGAAGAAAGTGTTTACTAGCCAAGGTCTATTCACTCATTTAATAAGAACTTTTTGGAAACTTTCCAAAAAACCAGTCTGATATTCATTCCATGTAACTTTTCTAAATATTTTAAAAATGAGGTACTTTTTCCCCAACATGACCTCAAAAATAACTCAGGAGTGGAGGGCATAGTGCCCAGGGGCCCTGGGCCATTTGCTCATCATTGTCTAAGAAATATGATGGTTATCAATATTAATAAGAGTACTCAGGGCTTTGTAGAGCAAGAGAGACACAACAACAGCTCTTTGACCAATGAGCAGATAAGAAACATTTGGGAAATGGCATTCCCTCTCTGATGTCTGTAGAATATAGATGAGAAGCAACAATCTAGGCACTGTGCTTAGGAGCCATAATTGGGGCTGGAAATTTTTCTCCAAGGTCCTGGCATCTGGAATCAAGACCTAGAAAAATAGAGTTAATATTTTCTGAAAGGACATGTGCTTTCTCAAGGATCCATTTGGGATTTTGACCAAAACACTGCTTCAAAGTCAACTGCAATTATGGAAAAAAGAACTCACTTTGCCACGTTCAAACCCATCTAACACATCATGGGTTTTGAGTTGGATTCCCATCCTGACCATCATAAGGTTCAAGTTTCTTTGCTTGAGGAAAACTAGTGTTGTATCTTACCGACATAAAGGCTTAGAGACCATCTCCAAGTACTCCTTGGGACATCTAATCTCACTTACAACACAGCTTTTGGATGAATTAAGTGCAAATGAATAAGATTGTACCTATTAAATTTCTACTCTGATCCATACACATGGATTTGATATTAATAACTAAGGGGTGAAATTTTGGAAAAAATACACATGGGATTTAGCCAAACCCAAAATGTTTGAAAAATACTTCAAAACTTTCTATAGCACTATAGCATCAACTGAATTTGCCCATTCCTGGTTGCAAGAAACTTGGGAATTGTAATTAATGCTGTTTTAACATGTCCTCCAGCAGATCTGCAAGAGTTCTTACTTGCCAACAAGCACAGTAGGCATGCTCTTTTGGTGCCATAAATAAAACTCAATATGACTCCACATGCCTCCCATTCTGCTGTGGCATGGATGGTAGAGGACAACATTACTATCTTTTGTGCATGCACGCATTCATGTGTGTGTGCATGTGTGTACACATGTCCAGCTGCATTTCAAGCTCAAGCCGAGGCCTTATTGTTGACTCCCAATTCATATTTCCTTTTCCTTCTTGAAATAAACATAGTTGACCAAAGTCCTACTCATGCTCTGGGATGCCCTGATATGACTGCCATTTTTATCACCTCTAGGATAAGATGCTATCTCCTTAGTCTGGTTTTTAAAGCCCACCACAATGTAGTATCCACTTACCTTTCCAGGCTTATTTCATATTATTTCCCTTCACATATTCTTCGTTCCAGTCTAACTGGTTTTCCAAACTCTACATTCCATCTATTGACTCCATAACCTTTCCAAGGAGATTCACTATGTCTGGGGTGTCCTATCTCCTTACTCTACCTCATAGGTTTCCAAGGATAGCTCAGGGGACATCTCTTCTACATGAAGCCTTTCGTGATCCCCCACCCTCAGTCATAGTTGTTAATGCTCTCTCCTCTTCTAAATGATTTTGAGTTATTTTGTATGCGCATTGTTTTTATTAATCTCTGTGTATATATGCATACATATCTCCTCTAAAATGTGAGATAGCTGAGGGCAGGGACTTTTTCATTTTTGTTTTTCTATCTCCAGGACCTGGCATAGTATCTTGCATGTACTAGGAACTTAATAAGGGTTTATTAATTCGAGTAGCAATCAAGCTATGAAAAGTGAAGAATGAATATATCCCTGATCAGTAGGCTGAAGTATAAAGAAAGATAGGACAGAGTAGTAGCTTGAATTTATAGAGTGCTCTATTATTTGCAAAGCACTTTACAAATAATATCTTATTTTATCCTGACAACAAACCAGGTAGATGGAAGCTATGATTACCCCCATTTTACAAATGAGGGAATTGAGGCAAATAGTAGTTGTTACTTATCCAATGTCTCAAAGCTAGTAAGTCTTTGGGGCAAGATTCAAAAGCAGATCTTCCTAACTCTTAAGTCCTACAGTCTAACCATTGGACCACCTAGCTGGTAACTTAGACACCAGTATTCTTTGCAGGATAGGGTATAGTTAATAATAAAAGTAGACATTTTATAGAGGATTTTAAGGTTTGCAAGTTTTGAGGTCTGCAAGGTGCTTCACATATATTGTCTCATTAGACAAAGGTGTTCTTGCTATCCTTTCATTTTATAGATGAGGGCACAAAGATTGAATGACTTGCCCTGGGTCACAGATATAGAAAGTTTTGAGTTAGGGCTCTAACTCAGATCCTCCCAGTACTAAGTCCTTTACTCTAACCACTGAGCACATTTCTACTTCAGTTATAATTCTCATCCCTATATCCCCTGCCACACCTGTGTATAAAATGGTGGAATCAAACTGGAAATTGTCAGGGAAAGATGTCCTCTTCCTAGGCCCAGCACCAGCATAAGCTATCCAGCTCAAAACAGGAAGGCAAGATCAGCTCTTTCGGCCCTCTCCATCAGTGATGTCAATTACTCAGCTCATAAAGGAAAAGTTAAGTTTTATTCCATTATTATTATTTCTATTGCCATTTTTAGACCATTTAATGTGAACAATTTAAGGGTACCATTGAGATGGTGACAGTGACAAAGAATTAAATATAGATTCTGTTAGCAAAAGTGGGGTGAGATAGGGATCTAGGCCGAGGGCAGAACAGCAGAGGTGAGAAGAGAGTTCTTTGAGAGCTTGGGTATTTCTACCCACATCAGGGTTGCACTGAGTAAGAGAGGCAAAGTAATTCTTTCTAAAATATGTTGGCCTAGCCATATCACTCCTTTGTTCAAGAAGCTTTGGTGGGTCCTCAATGCCTTGAGGATAAAACATAAATTCCTCAACTTGCCATTTAAAGGCCTTCAGGACCTTCACAATTTGTCTCTGACCCACCTTCCCAGGCTTATTACATATTACTCACCTTTATACACTCTAAGTACTAGCTAAACTCGCCAAGTTGCTGTTGCCTTTATATAATGTTGTACCTATATGCCCTTGCATAGGCTGCAATGATCTCCAGATCTTGGAACTCCTCACTCCCTCCCTTAAAGGCACTGTTCAAAGTCTATGTTCTACAAAGAGGATCTTCCCTGATTCCTCCCATTGTTAGTGCCCCCCAATCACTTTTCAGCTGTGTTGTATTCCTTTATCTGACTATATATTGTTTCCCACCAGTAGAATACATGCTTCCTGAAGACAGGGACCACTTTGTTTTTGTTTTTCCTTGGCAAATAACAGATATGCAATAAATGTTTGTTGATAGAAAGAGTTAAAGTTCATGGCTAGATCAAGAAGGCAGGTAGGTCTCTACCTGCAGAATAACTGCCTGGTCTGTGTCACTTGATTTCTGAGTTTGTGTGTGTTTGTCTGTTTGTGAGTATGCTCTGTTGGTGCCCCATCCTTTATTTGTGGGAAAGCATTTGTACAAGTTATTCCGTAGGCCTGGAATGTACTTCCTCCTCATCTCTATCTTTCAGGTCTCCTATATTCCCTCAAGGTTTACCTGTAGTACCAACTAACTCAGGCAGCTTTCTTTGATTTTTGACCCTCTTCCATCACTCCAACATACACACCAAGATATTAGAGTTCTCTCCTTCTCCAACTATTCCTAGGGTCATTTATATGTATTTCTCCTTGTTTCCTCTCTGTATTATACTTACCCACATAAATGCCACATCTATCTAAGCTTCTTGAAGACTGGGAATGTTTTATTTTTATCTTTTTGTTCCAGCACCTTGGACAGTGCCTCACACATAGTAGGTAGGTGTTTGGAATTGAATTGAAGGTAAGCAGAAGACTGAATAACGTGTTTGTTACTTTTTGCAGTAATTCATGTGTCTGTGTTTGAGCAGACACATTTTTTGTTGTTTGGGGAGGAGTTATTTTTTTTAGTCCAGTCACAGCTAATCTTAACGAGCAGACTATGATTATTTTGTGTCTTCAAGTTCAGAAAAAAATGAGACCTGGAGTTAATTTCTTCATCTGAAAAATGGGGGTAATAATACTTGGGGGTTCTAGTTCTAGAGCTGTAAGGGATCATCTGGTCCAACCTTCTCATTTTACTGGCTAGAAAACTGAGGCCCAGAAAGATTAAGTGATTTTCCCAAGGTCACACAGATAGTATATAGCAGAGCTGGGGTATGAATCTAGATTCTCTAATTCCAAATCTAGTACTCCAGTATATCACATTCTATAATCCATCAGGTTGATGTGAGGAAGGGGTTTTATAAACCTGACAGCAGTACTCTAGAAATATGGTAGTAGTAGTAGTAGTAGTAGTAGTAGTAGTAGATGTAGTAGTAGGTAGTAGGTGTAGTAGTAGTAGTAGTAGTAGAAGTAGCAGTAGAAGAAGAAGTAGTAGTAGTAGTAGCAGCAGCAGCAGCAGTAGTAGCAGTAGTAGTAATAGTTGGAACCATGTGAGACAATTTCTGCTGCTAGTGCTGACATAACAGTTTCCATCACAGATTTCCCTAATTTTTTCATAGATCTCACCATCATCTCTGAATAGTCAATATACGGTCAAGCCTACTAGGATGCTTTTAACAATGTGTGCCGACTTGATTAAATCACCACTGTTCTTATAACAGAAATTTGAGAGGATAGAAGTAAATAATTGAAGAAAGCAAGTGCTGGTTTATATTCTTCTCCATGATTAAAAATAAATATGTAGGTCTCCTGGTTTTAACCCTTGTGCACAAAATAACTTAAAACTCAGGCATTATATTTTGTGGTATATGATTTTCATAATATGACATTGTTACAATGAAGATGAATATTTTCATTTTAAATAACTGTCATGCCTCCCCCAGAAATTAATTTAATTCAGTTCAATGAACATATTTAAGAGTGACTACCAAAGCAAAAATGGAAACCAGCCTCAAGAGTTTAATAGGGGACATAAAGTATAAATAAAAATAATATAAAGTATAATATCTGCATAGGAGAGATACAAAGCACTCTGAGAGTTCAGAAGGAGGAAAAGATCATTTCTAACCAGGAGGAGACTAAAGAGTTTGGATTTTATAGGCAGACAATGGGAAAAAATGAAGGTTTAGGAGCAGGCAATAACATAATAAGAACTGTGGATTTAGAAAGATTAATCTGGCAGCAATGGGCAGTATAGATTAGAGGGAAGAGACCCTAGATGATGATAACACAATCAGCTTTACTTATCATCTATGTTGAAGAAATGTGCATTGAATATTGGATAATCCAGGCTAGACACAGGGCAAGTGGACTGGGCTGATTAGAGATAAAATAGATGGAGGCTAATTGAGGAAATAAAATCCTGAAGGAGACAAGAAGGAACCAGATTAAGAACACAAATATAAGGATTAGATTTGGAAAGGAGGAAAGACAGCTATTCTTGTGAGACAAAGGAGGAATAAAGGATGTACAAAGACATAGAGAACTTTTGAAGTGGAAAAGGAAACAAGTTAAAGGAATTCCTTCCTGTTGGATGGACCATATCTAAATAAAAATGGGAGACTATATCATCTCCTAAGAAAGGACAAGGGAAACAGTGAAAACTTGAGGGGGATGGGTAAGGTTTGGAATGGTAGCTGTAGTAAAAATTATAGGGAGTCAAGTAAAGATAAATAAAAGGTTTGCTAGCTAGGGCTGGGAGCTCAGTTAAGGTTAGAGGTCATAAATTTGATGTAGAACCAGTTAACAGAACTACACAGCCATCTTCCTTACACTCTGCTTGCCAAGTGGGGGGACAAAAGCACATAAATGATATAGTGGGAATTATCCAGGGGAGGGGATTGGGAAGATGATTTCAGTAGTGGCTCAAGGAAGCAAACTGCAGAGAGCTAAAGAGAGTGGGCACCAGGCAAAGTAAAGAGGCAAATGAAACGAGAATGCCTGGTCCATCAGGAGAAAAGGAACAAACTGCCTCCAAAATAAAGTCCTGAAGAACTCCCCAATAATATTTTAGGGTTTTTCTTTGAGGTTCAGACTGTTACTTCATTTGTGTGGGGGATTTCTAATATAAAAAGTCATTCCACCAATGTTGATCTGCCCTTTTCTATTACATTCAGTCTTAGAGATTTGCCTGGGGGCACTGAAAAATGAAGCATCTTACCTCTGGTCTCATAGATGGTATCTGGCTCAAAGTTAGGGCTTGATCTCAAGTCTTCTAGGCTCAAAATGCAGCTCTCTATATGCTGTGCCACAGCACCTTTCTATTTTAGCATTGCTCTTTTTATAATTGTGCTGTCAAACCTCAAATCTTCCTTCATTGAAACTGTAAAACTGAATGCTGAAAAGCAACCAGAACAATGACTAGTTTCTGGACCAATCAAAAGCAGTCTGATCAGCAAATCTCATGAAAAAACATACTCAGATGACATGTTCAATACATTAATCTACTTCTATGACAAGATAACGGTTCTTGCAGATTGAAGAGAAACAATAGATGTAATATGTCTTGACTTCAGATTGGTTTTTGGTTCTGTCTTACAGGAACAAAAAAACAAAGATGAGTACCTAACTAGAAAAAATAGTTCAACCATAAAACGGCTGAATGGTTGTACAACCGACTCTACAATTCTGGACTGCATTCTAAAAGTAGATTGAATGGCTCAATGTCAATGAATTTGTGAGTGGTACTAAACAAAGGTCTAGTCAGCATTTATTCTAGTGCCTCTGCATGATGGATCTGAAAGCAAGTTTACTATATCTGAGAATATCACCAAAATAGGCAAGGTGACTAATTCCCTAAAGGATATGATTCCAATATATCATAATGAACTTGACAAGCTAGAAAAATGGAGGAGGAGGAGGAGGAGGAGGAGGAGGAGGAGGAGGAGGAAAAAGAATGGGAAAGGGAGAGGGGGGAAGAAGGGAGAAGGGGAGAAGAAGGGGAGGGGAGGGGAGGGAAGGGAAGGTTTGCCAAATTTATCTCATAAAAGTACAGATATTACTGCCACTCCCCTGCTCAAAAATCAAAATTTGATTTTAAAAAATCAAAATACTACCTCCAGGCTAGATCACAGACTCCTCAGTTAGGCATTTAAAAAAAGTTCTTTACAATCTGATTCCAAGCTACTTTCCAGAATTATTTTACACCACTTCACTCCTTTCCTACACTACAATTCCCAGTGATATTGGTCTCTTCTAATCTTTTAACTTCCTTCCAAGGTGCCACCTCCTACATAAGTCTTTCTTGATTCCATTACTATTATTAGTCTTCTACCCTCTTCATAGTATCTTGTATCACTTTTTGGTTGATATGTATCTTCTCTTCCTCCCAGGAAAATACTGCAAACTACTTGAGACCAAGAACTGAGTTGTTGGCTTTTGGTTTTTTATTTCTCATTTTTGTCTTTGTATATCAAAAGCTAGCACAATACTTAACACTTACTAAGTTGGGGTGCATAAATGTTGGACTGAATTGAATTGGATAGTAGTTACTTCTAAAACTATAAAATTTAAGAGATGAAGTAATCTTTTTTACCCTTTGATTAAAGAAAAAAAAAGAGGAAGAAGTAAAGACAACATGGTTCCATGGGACATTAATTCCTAACCTCAAGTCTAAGGATTGTCAAGAGTGGAAAAAATTACTATTGGCAAGGAATTCGAATGGAACAAAAATAAACCCTTCCTAATTGCCTGTACCAACCCGAGGGTCCACTATTAAACCCCAAGTTTAACCTGAGACTCATAGAATACTAGCTTTCAGAATAGAAAGGACTCAGAAACAAGTTTTTCCAAAGGTTGTGCAGGACACACTTGCTTGGTTTGCCATGAGCTATATGGAATCTGTACTTGCAATTGCATGTGTCCAGCCAGTCTTGACTGATGTGAATAATGAATCCCCAGGAGCAGTCTCTTTATTCAAGTTCACACTGCATATTTCCATTGGGCTGGAACTAATTACTGTATTTTACATAATTATAATTTCGAATAGCATAAATCCAAATACACGCAACCATTTCAGGGGGTTCATTATTTACACTAATCAGGACCTAGATTATGTTCTAATCTCCTTACTGTCCCATAGTCCTGTCATAAACGAATGAATAAATAAATGAATGAATGAATGAAAAAGCATTTTAAGTGCATACTACAAATCAAGCACTGCAACAAGTGCTTCTGATAGAAACACAAAAGCAAAGACAGCCTTGCTCCAAGACCTTGCTTACTTTTTTTTTAACTCAATTAACATTCTGGTGATTTGACATTCCTATCTGATTATAGGAAGCTGAAAGGAGTTATTGAAGTGATAACCCATCTCCTATAAGATAAATTTTATCAATATTCCCACTCTCAGAACAGTTGTTCTCCTGCCTCTTGATATACAGAGCACTTCTGTCTAACTCAAATAGAAACAGGAGCTACTAAACTGTACAGAAAGATCCCTTTATATTGACTTAGAAAACCATGTGTTAACATTATGTTCTTTTGGGCAGCTAGGTGGTACAGTGGAGCTCTGAGTCTGGAATCGGGAAGACTTGAGGTGAAAGCCAGCCTCGGACTCTTACTAGCTGTGTGAACCTGGGCAAGTCACTTAACCCATTTAACTTCAGTTTCCTCATCTGTAAAATGAGTTGGAGAAAAAAAATAGCAAACTGTTTCAGTATCTTTGCCAAGAAAATCCCAAATGGGGTCATAAAGAGTGGGAAACACAAGTGAATAACAATAATAAATGTTTTTATTCATTTTCTTAAATACTTCCCAATTGGATTTTTTTTACAAGGCAATTGGGGTTAAGTGACTTTCCCAGGGTCATGCAATTACTAAGTGCCAAGTGTCTGAGGACAGATTTTGAACTTGCATCCTCCTGACTCTACTGCACCATCTAACTGTCCCTCCCAATTACATTTTAATCTGGTTATATATAGAGCATTCTGCAGTGTTGTAGGCAGCATGCAGTATTGAA
Source organism: Gymnobelideus leadbeateri (assembly GCA_011680675.1). NCBI lineage: Eukaryota > Metazoa > Chordata > Mammalia > Diprotodontia > Petauridae > Gymnobelideus > Gymnobelideus leadbeateri. Next base: position 15,299 of record WOXC01007016.1, on the reverse strand, counting down.
ACTTCTGCTCTAGTCTTGCCCCTTTATTTTAGCCCAAAAAAGATTGTCCAAAGTCATACAAATGATAGAATAGATTTAAACCTGTTGACTCTTCTTGCCTTCTTTGCTATATGTCATATTGACTACCAAACTGCTGTTACTGGATAACTATTAAATAGGAAATCAGTAGTAAATCAACTCAGTTCTCCTCCCCTGCCTCTACAAAGTACACTGTCCATGAAGCCAGAAGGAGGTGCCCCGTCTTCCTTTCTTCTTTTTTTTTTTTGTTGCTTTTTCTGGAGGGGGGAAGGTAGGACAATTGGGGCTAAGTGACTTGACCAAGGTCACACAGCTAGTAAGTTGTTTTTTTTTAAAGCAATTGGGGTTAAGTAACTTGCTCAAGGTTACACGGCTAGTCATTACTTATGTGTGGGTGCTCATTTTCTGAGGCCAGATTTGATCTCGGGTCATCCCAACTCCGAGGCCGGCGCTCTTACTCACTGCGCCACCTAGCCACCCCTTTAGGGCAATTGGGGTTAAGTAACTTGCCCAAGGTTACACGGCTAGGTTTTTGTTTGTGTGGATTAAGTGTCTGAGGCCAGCTCTGAACTCAGGTCCTCCTGACTCCAGGGCCAGTGCTCTATTCACTGCACCACCGAGCTGCCCCGCCCCTGTCTTTCTATAGTCTCCATGTGAAACTGAAAACTGTTACATAGTTTGTTGACAATTGTAAAATTGACAATTATTTGCAGCCATCCAATCAGAATAGCCTAGAGTATAAGAATTGGGGCAATGGCCGTGGGTCCTGGGTGTGACTCAAGAGGGCAAAAAGTGAAAGGGAGTTTAGCACCAACTGGTGCTAAAAACAGACACGTAGCAGAAAAACAGAAACAAAACAGATGTCCAGAAACTGACTGAACAGGTTGTGGTACATGCATGTAACAGAATATTATTATGCCTTTTCTGTTGGCTTGTTTTGTTCAGTCATCTCAGTTGTGTCCAACTCTTCATGACCCTATTTGGAGTTTTTGTGGCAAGGATACTAGAGTGGTTTGCCATTTTCTTCTCCAACTCATTTGATAGATGAGGAAACTGAGGCAAACAGGATTAAGTGACTTGCCCAGGGTCACTCAGCTAGTAAGAGTCTGAGGCCAGATTTGAATTCAAGAAAATGAACCTTCCTCACTTCAGGCATAGTGCTCTATCCACTGTACCACCTAGCTCCCTTATTATGCCATAAGTTACAACAAATATGAAGAATGTGAAGATTTGTAAGAACTGATACGAAGCAGAACTGAAAAAAGAGGGACCAAGAGAACAGTATACAATGTGACCACAATAATGCAAATGGAAACAACACTAAAAGGCAGTTGCATTGACCAATCCAAGTTCCAGAAGATGACGAAACACACCATATTCCCCTCAGTAGGGAGGTAGGGCACTGCAGCTGCCAAATGCAACATGTCCTTTCAGGCTCAGTTACAATGTGGGTTGGTTTTGTCTTTACTGTTTTCTTTTATTACATGGGAGGTTGAGGTGGACAGAAGAGACTGGTGTGATACATGTCAGGAAATGACTGGTATAAAAATGAAAGGCATCAATAAAATCTTTTAAAACAGACTCATGTCCATGCATTTATATAATAACCCATTAACTTTCACTCATTCTCTTCAGCTCATTGGTTGAGGAGAGGGAGTTGAAATACACCTTGCTCCCCATTGCCACTTACAGATTGTCTCTCTGCCACCTCCTTTGAGGTCCATAACAATCCATGTCTTCCACCCAATCAATATTCTGGTGGCTTTTGTCTTTGGAGGTCCAAGACACTTTTGTTCAGTACTTGGATCACAATCTCTCTCTCTCCCTGTCCCTCTCCCTATCTCCCTCTCTCTCTCTCTCTCTCTCTCTCTCTCTCTCTCTCTCTCTCTCTCTCTCTCTCCAACTCCTGCCCTCATACTAGGGAAGTTAACATACATATTGACACTCCCTCAAACCACTCAGTTCCCCAACCACTTCCCATGACCAACCCCACCCCACTTAAGCCATACTCAAAGATGATCATACCCTTGAGCCTGCCAACACCCGAGAATGCACCACCATCATGTTCTCTGAAATCCCCTCATCTGACTATAATCTTCTGGTTTTTCACCTCTCCCTCTGCCTTCCCTTTCCAAATCCTACTCTTTATCTATATTTTAACTTCCAATCCCTCAACTCCTGTTTTCTCCCAGGTCATCATATCTACACTAGTCATTCTCTCTTCTTTTCCCCATTTGTCCCCTTGATGAATCAGTGCAATTCCACACTGTCTTCTTGAGTCCCTGGTTACTATGTCATATTGCCAATTGTATCTTACAAACCTCAGCCTTGGATCACTCCCACCATCCACTGCTTGTGCTCCTATACATTAAATGAAGGCAGAAAAAAAAATCATCCAACCCTTCTGACTGAGTACACACACAAAAAAGCTGATGTTATACAGCAACATTGCTCATTGCTGCTGGGCAATCCTTTTACATCTCTTTTATTAACTCACTACCCCACATTTGACAGTGGCTCTTCCAGTCTTTTCATCTCTCCTCAAACTTCCCCCATCCTTTTCTTCCCTTCATCTTCTCAGATGAGAATTTTCATGTTTTATAGGAAAAAAAATCCTGAGGCCCTTCACCATGACCTCCCTCTTTGCTCTGCCACTATCTGCTCCTTCACCTCTGTGTCACACAGATTTGCCTCACTCCTTATCAGGGCAAACCCAGTCTACACGCACAAGCAACTCCATTCCATCGCATTTCTCCCAACAGACTCTGTCATCTCCATTCTCTCGTTTATCTTCAATCTCCCTCCTCTCTCTGTATACTGGCTCCTTTCCTACTGCCCACAAACATGTCTGAGTTGCTCCCGTCCTCGAAAATCCCTCCGTTGATCTTAGCATCTCGGCGATTATCCTAAATCTCTTCTACCCTTTGTGGTCAAACTCCTTGAAAAGGGCACCTGTGAAAGACACCCCCACTTCCTCTCCTCTTCCTTTTTTAAGCCCACTGCACCCTGCTTCTGACTCCATCATTGCACCAAAACCTCTCTCTCTCTCAAATTGCCGATTATTTCCTAATTGCCAAATCTAATGTCTTTTTCTCAATAATCCTCATTCTTCTTGATGTCCCTGAAATTTTGGACACTGTTGATCAGCCTCTTTGCTTTTTTACTCTCTTCTCTATAGGTTTGTAGGACAGCCATTTTCTCCTGCTCCTGGTCCCCTTTGCTGAATATTCATCCAGGTTATGCCCACTTACTATGTATGTCCCTCTACACTGTGACATTTGAAGGTTGGGGCTGGGTCAAGGGTAACAGAGAATGAAGGACTGGGAATGGGACCACAGTGAAAGGACAGTTGAAAGGATTACTGGGATGGATGATGTCTCAGGCAAATGGCAGAAATCAGGGTACAAGGGCTGGGTTGTGTGGGAAACTTTCAGGGGCTTTTAGGGGTCCAGGTACCATCCTGATCAATCATATTTCTGTCTAAATCCTCCCCTCTTCCAAACTCCCCTACTCCTGGGGGCATGACCATCTTCACAGTACCCACAGCTCAAAGCCTGGGTGTCATTGATTCCTCACTACTGCTTGCCCCCACCCCACCCTGTATCCAATCTGTGGCAAAGGCCTGTGGATTTCACTTTGCAATATCTCTTGAATACTCTCACTGCTGACACTGCCATCATTCAGGTGCAGACCCTTATCACCTACACCTACCACAAGTTTCCTCACTCCAATCTTTCATTCAGCTGTCAAAGTCATTTTCCTAAAGCATAAGTCCAACCATGTCAACCCACACCCCATTCAATTAACTCTAATGGTTCCCTATCACCTCCTAGATCAAATACAAAACCCTCTATACGGTGTTAGGAGGGAGAGAAAGTAAACGTTTGTCAATTTTTAACAGTTGATTTATATAAAAGACACACATACACAGGAATAACATTTACAAATTATTTAATAGCCATCAATAGGAAAATACATAGGAGATAAACCCAGTCAGAGGATTAGTAAAGTCCACTACTGACCCTGACGCATGATGTAGAATGAAACAAAACATTTTTGCACATGGCCAGTGTGGAACTTTGTTTTGTTTGACTGCATATTTGTTACAAGGGTTTTATTTTGCTTTTATTCCCTAGTAGAGGGAGAAATAGAAGAGAGAGAAAATAAATGCACATTAACTGAAAAAAAAAAGTTTTAAAAAAATTTTCAAAGATATATATATATATATATACATATTATATATATATATATAAAGGTGTAACCTTTATAAAAATTTTAATGGTCCCATCAACAGAAAAACAAATAGGAGATAAAGCCAGCCAGAGAGTTAACAGGGCCTGCCAGTGACCACACCCACACAGACTCTAATTTAGGGCTCTTTCATTCAAGTACAGGGATAGACTCCAAAACCAAAGGGAGGCTGGATTCAAGTCCCCCAGTCTGCTTCACAGTCATATTCTCCAGGCATGTAAGCCATGGAGAAAACAATTAGACACACAACTACCCCTGTGCCAGTGTTTTGATTGCAGTGTGCAATGGAAGGGTACCCTGCTGTAGCTCATAAATTTCATGGCTCAGTCTCATGAAATTGAACAAGGGTCCCAGTTTTATTCCTTGGGCTACCATGTAACCAGCCATTGAGACAAATGGAAGACAAGTCCAAGGGACCCTAGCCTGAATCATATGCTACAAAATAAAGAAACTATGGACTATTCACAGACATAATCAAAACATCAGTGTGTATCAGATGGTGGTTTTAAAGAAACAGAGAGCATTATTTATTGAATGAGATAAGGGTTCTTTCAGTAAGTTGGTATTGCTTAAGGGCCTGCCCAAGGCTAATGGGGAATTAAAATAATCAAAATCAATGGAAATTCTGTGTTCAAGAAGCAGGTCTGAAATGCAGATTAGCCACTCAGTATCCAACTTGTTAATGACATTAGAGAATATGAACTACAAACAAGAGAAACATAATCAAAGTCAATTATACTGATTATGCTCCTGACATCAGAAGGTGTAGCAAATGAAGCTAAATTTCCATATATTAATAATAAAACCAGCACAGTATAGGAGACAGCCCACATAATGAAAGCCCTCCAGGTTTCAATACATACTAAAAATTCCTAATCAGACCAAAACAATTTTCCAAATGATAATTAGCAATAATCATGTTCTACATGTGCAGGGATACTTTGAATGCAAACTGGAAAGGAAGGAAGGAAAGAAGGAAGGAAGGAAGGAAGGAAGGAAGGAAGGAAGGAAGGAAGGAAGGAAGGAAGGAAGGAAGAACAAGAAAGACAGAAGGAAGAAAGAAGGTAGCTCTGTGCACTATAATGAAGGAAAAAAAAACAGCATACCTCAGAGAACTAGCCTGATCTTATTGATAAATGCACCTTCAATCAACATAAAGATTCACACAAATGCAATTAGTCTTCATAAATAATCATATTTCTCTAAGAGTAATCCAGAAATCAGTAGTATTGTTCTGTATGGAGAAGAGGCTTATTACCAGTTGGCTTGGAGGCCTCTTCTAACAAATAGTGGGCTAACCTGTATTCTTCTGCTCAAAGAAAGATTGACACCTTGCTTAGAAAAAGCCAGTTAGCCTCATTGACCTTCCTTTACCCGTTTGGTAAAACTGCATTACTCTGATGCCCATTTTCCCAGGACAAGCAAAGATTTCTGCCAGGACTAGTTACTCATTTGTGTTACTATCTGTTTCCCAGCTTGGGAGTGGGGAAAATGAACCAAGGTATCTGAATAATAGTAATATATGCTACCATCTCCCACCTCCCATCCCACAAGAGTGGGTAGGGGATGAATTAAACTAATCTATTCAAAGTTATGTGAATTCTTTGAATAAAAGAGCTAAGAGAATAGTATCGGCTTTGATTACAATCTCTCAGAAGAACATTTTTTATTAGTCTAGCTGTAATCTTTTCTGATGAAAAGACTCTTGGACTTGGAATCTTCAGTCTTGGTTTCTAATCCTGACTCCATTGTTTACTAGCATTATGTATTGAATAAGTCACTTATCTTCCTCCACTAAAAAAAAGGGAATATGAACACTTGCTCCACCCCATAGCTCAAAAGAGAAAGTACTTAATAAATGTTTTTTACCTGAGCCAAGTGCCACAGCTATGAGTTTAAAAGGCATTTGATACAAGCTTACAAAGTGACTATTTAGAAACCTCTGAGTTTTACAATCAGAAGAGGCATAAAATAGAGAAATGTGTTCTCACTGTTCACTATTATCATGGAGAAGGTCTTGGTGAGCCTCTAGAGATGAGGAAGCCCTCCATAAATAAAACCCATGATTAAACCAAAAGAGATTGCTCTAAAAACACATACTAAAAGAAAACTATTAGTGGGTGGGAAAAAATGCCTACTATGCAGACTATGATAGTGTAGTGGCAACCACACTGGCATACCCAGGATGATTTCTAGCACAGGTTCTTAGATCTGCTTTACTAGAAAAGACAGTTATTCAGGGGGTCAACAAATTTTTTTTTGCTTTTTTTTTTGGAGGGCAATTGGAGTTAAGTGACTTGCCCAAGGTCACATAGTCAACAATCTTTTTAAAATTACATTCATTAGTTGCGGGGGAGAGGAATTAGCACCCTGAACTTCAGAGAAAATCCAAACAAAGAAAATACAAGCAGAGAAATAAAGACCAACATACAGGGCTTCTAACTGTCTAAGAAATTAGCACAGCTCAACAGACAGATCCAACTGTCTGACCAAGGCAATACACACATAGTTACCAGAGAGAGAAGCACCAACATCTGGGTTTTTCAAAGCAGTTAGGGGCTAAGGAAGGCCTTAACAGCTACCCAGAGTCTCATCTGGCCAAATCACAAGAACAGTCTTCCAGTGAGTGAGCCTCCAAAGCAAAATGCTAACAAAGTTTACTAAAAGTTCGCCATATTGGATAGACTTTTAAGGAGCCTCAGTATCTGTAAGCCTTGTATTGGACACAGAGAAAGTCTATGCTAGAAAATTCTATGGCACTCTCACACACGGAGGCAAGATGGGGTCTTATATACAGAAAGGTGGTGGGAGGAATCTAGGGTTGTTGTAGAGGAGGAGTTTGGGGAGGATCTTCAGGGAGAGTCAGATGAGGTCAGACTCTAGTAATGAGTTTTGGAGGAGTAGTTAATGAGGTCAAACTCCAATAAATGAGTGAAGTTGCTGGAGGCTACCTGGAGACAACAGACAATGGTGGGCTTAGCCAGTTCAAGGGTGTAACAGTTGAGGATCAAGGGAGGGGCCTAGCTGGATAATGGGGGGCTAAAGATTTGGGCAGAGCCACATTGAAAGGCCTATGGTCTCATGCAAATGCCTCATCAAATGGGAAGATTCAATCAGAGTTCAAGGGGGTTCCTAGAGCCCTACCTCATCAATTAGAATTTAACAAAAGGTGTGAAAGCCTTCTTACAAGGAAGCCTCACTTGAGCAAGTTTCCATTAATGGACTCTACTGTGAGGCCTATTAATGGGTGGGAAAGATCTTAAATCCCATTAACATTACAGAGATCAGCTGAATACCCAATCCATAGAAATAGCCACCAGAAGCTAACATTACAGATGGACAAGGAATTGGGCCTAGAGTTAAATGGGGAAAAGATCACTAACTTCACAATAAGAATTGGTGAATTAATCAGTACTTAAAAGATAGCATGGTGTAGCAGAAAGCCCATTAAACCTGGAGTTTAAACATTTCATATGAAACCCTGGAAGTTTCTTCATGCATAAATAATCAGAGTTGTAATTAGGGAAGAGGAACTGAGGCTCTTCCTCAAGGCACCAAAATTTCTTGTTCAATTCTCTCAGTTGTGTCTGACTCTTCACTCCATTTGGGGCCCTCTTTGCAAAGATACTAGAATAGTTGGCCATATCCTTCTCCAGCTCATTTCATAGATGAGGAAACTGCTGAAAATAGGGTGAAGTGACTCTCCCAAGGTCACACAGCTAGTAAGTGTCTGAGATCAGATTTGAACTCAGGAAGATGAGTCTTTTTTACTTCAAGTTCAGCATTCTATCCACCAAGCCTCAAAGCTGCCTCTAAATTTAGAGGGTACAAAAAAAAATTCAGATTTTAAAACATTCTGTAATTTAAACATTAACATTCTGACATGACTTCAACTTCTTCAACAACAAAGAAATATACTGATCTTGGTGTCTAAGAAGCAAGTATAGTTAATGTAGTAAACTACCAGATGATACACTCTTCCCTTGAGCAGCTTGCACTTCAGATAAACCATCCCCCTACCCAGTTCATCCAACTCCCCAACGTACAACAATCTTTCAGTGTTCTAGGAATCTTTCCCTGTGAAATCTGTGTCCTATGGTCTCTCCTCATGGCAGAGAGACTTAGGGTTTCTTCCTCAATGCGGTTTTTTAATTACATTCATTAGTTCAGGGAAAAATCAGCACCCTGAACTTCAGAGGAAATCCAAACAAAGAAAATAGAGAAAATACAAGCAGAGAAATAAAGACCAACAGACAGAAATTAGCACAGATCTGACAGATTCAACTGTCTGACCAAGGCAATACATAACATAGTTTACCAGAAAGAGAAGCACCAACATCTGGGTTTTTCAAAGTGAAGGGGGTAAGGGTAGGGGGAGGAAGGGGAGAGCTCTCCTCCTCCTCCTGAATTTGTTTTAATTACTTGCTTTATTGTTTTTGCATCACGAATTACAAGTTGATTTAATGGCATTTGTCCCAGGAATCAAAATTCCTGACTACAACTCTGAAAATAGGGAAATAATTCTTACCCACCCAGCCTCATAGGGACGCTGGGAGGAAAGTACTTTGGAAACCTTTGAGGGCTATGGAAATATGAGCAATTGATATTGTTTACCTTGGTGAAAGTGGCACGTTCCTGAGTCCATGTAAATCAGATCTATTAAGAGATAGTGGCAAACAGCAGAGCAGAGCAGCACTACATCTCAAAGCCCTCCTCTGTACTTTGCCTCTGTTTACCACCAAGGCTTTCTCAGGCTATGTTGTCACCAGGTTGTTTTTTTTTTTCCTCATTGCCCTTCACATGGCACAACTCTTCATCTCCACGCTCATGGTGTTAACAGAAAGATTGAGCAAAATTCAGTATGACTCTAAGCAATCTGATTTACATCTTAGAGGACAAGGCCAGGTAGGCCTCTGGGCCCGAGAAGTCTTTGAGATGCTTTTATCTGTTTTCAAACTTTATACAAAATGGCAGAACCAAATGCTTTAAAAGTAAGCTGAAACAAGAGTCTGAATATAATTGTGAAAGGAACAATAACAAACAGCAACAAAAGGCCAAAGCCTGATTAAGTGAATAATTAATACATGCTCAGCACTGCACTGGCCACTGTGGTGGCAGAAAGAGGAAAGTATTGTGTTTTCCCTTTCTGGGCATATGCAATGGAATTTTAGACTAAGCCTCCATTTCAGTGTAAATTGGCGGACACTTCAAACTCCACATTTTGCTTTTTCCTTATCCTAGCTTTGTACGAAGACTGAAAAAAAAAAAAAAGAAAGAAAGAAATGACCCCAACCTATGAACCCAGGGCAGCACATTGGACATTGGAAAGAACCCTAGACATTGAGTCAGAAAAATCTGAGTTCATTGAATCCTGCCTCAGACAATTATTGGCTGTGTGACCTAGACAAGTCCCTTACCCTCCTCCTACCTCACCTCATTTTCCTCATCTGTAAAAGGTGAAAATAATAGCACCTACTTCACAAGGTTGTTTTGAAGATCAAAAGAGTGAACTTATTTAAAATGCTTTCCCAGTAAAGTGAGCAAAATCAGGACACAGTACACAGGGGAATAGCAATATTGTATGATGACCAATGGTGAATGACTTAGACAATTCTGAATGACTTAGAATGAAAAATGCTATCCACCTCTAGCAAAAGAACTGATGGATTCTGAATGCAGATCAAAGCAGACTTCTTTTTGCTTTATTTTTCTGGTTTGATTTTTTTTTTTGTTTTTTGTTTTCTTTCACAACATGGCTAATATGGAAATATATTTTGCATGACTACACATGTGTAGTCTATATCAAATTGCTTTCCTTCTCAAGGAGGAGAAAGGGGAGAGAGGGAAGGAGAGAATTTGGAACTTAAAATTTTAAGAAATGAATGTTAAGAATTGTTTTTATGCAAAATTGGAAAAAATATAAAAATCCCCTGCCAAAATAAAGTGCTTTGCCAATCTTATAGTACTATATAAACACCAGCTGCCTTGAATACCCAAGGCTAATGACAGATTAGGAAATCTCTGTCCCCTCTCCTGAAACACAATAGACTGCACTCAAGGTCAGTATATGACTGGCTATGAACCGAGAATAACTATATCTTTTCTTACATATTAAACATACCTGTGGGGAAAGGCTTGTATTTGGAAGGTCCCTTGACCCATAGAGAATCCCTTCTCTACATAATAATTAATGTTTCCCCTAACCTTGGCTTGTGACTTGTAGCAAAATAAAGTCTTTTACTGACTTGAACCCTAAATTGTAAGAGCTAGCTGGGAGGTCAGTGGATTAGAGCACCAGGCCTGGAATAAGGAAGACTCATCTTCCTGAGTTCAAATCCAGCCTCAGATACTTCCTAGCTGTGTGACCCTGGGCAAATCATTTAACCCCATTTGCTCCAGTTTCAACTATAAAATGAGTTGGAGAAGGAAATGACAAACCACTCTAGTATTTTTGCCAAGAAAACCCCAAACGGGGTCACAAAGCAGCTTAAACAACAAAAACCCTAAATTGTAAATAGTGGATTTCCTTTCTACAACACCATTGTGGACAAATTTTTAAAAATAAGACAAAGTTGTCACCATCATAGAGTAAGCATCCTAGTTGGGAAAAGCAGTCTGGTATACATATGAAAAACAAGAAACTATAGAAATATTTACAGAAAAGATAGGAAACTATAGAAATATTTATCACAGACATGAACTCCATTACAGATCAAAGAAAAGAGTGACTAGTGGGAATGACCTGTGATTCTTGGGGTGTAGCTACTGGTCTTGTATTGGGACATCAGTTCATTTCAGCCTCAGTGTGACAATTGGTTAAGTGTGTGTGTATACATATGCATTCGTGTGTCTGTCTGTCTGTCTGTCTGTCTGTCTGTCTATCTGTGTCTGTGTGTATATAGGGATAACACTGGTACATTCACAGAGCCATTACAAAGTATATATGGCAATCCTACTGAGTTCTGACCCTGATGTCACCTCTACAGATACTTTCTGATTTTTTAAGAAGTGTCATTTTAACTTTGGGATAGGAAAGGAGCTATCCTGATAGATACAACATCCTAACCCCTGCCCTCATGCAAGTTAGGTTCATTTTTCTTTAAAAGGCATTGAAGGGGGCAGCTAGATGGTGCAGTGAATAGAGCACTAGTCCTGGAGTCAGGAGGACCTGAGTTCAAATCTGGCCTTACACACATAACGCTGTGTGACCTTGAGCAAGTCACTTAACCCCAATTGTCCTGCCTTGCCCCTCCAAAAAGGAAAAAAAAGGTATTGAAACCATTATGAACACTTGATTGAATCAGGGGTTCAGTCTGCTGGCATCACTTCCTGGTCTCCTGAGCACAGAACAGCCACAAAGAGCTCTAGGTGCTCTCTGATGCTTGGCTGGCAGAATACCAATGGGCAACTCAGAGGCAAGAGTTTTGCTCAGCTGAATCAACTAAGCTCATGCTTGTTGAATATCCTGCCCCTTCTTTAGCTTCATAAACTTCCTTTCCTTCCCTCAAGTCTCTTTTTTATTTTATTTTATTTTTTTCCTCAAGTCTCTCCCCACTACAATCTTTCTACTCAGCAGCCAAAATTATACTTTCCAACATGCAGGTCTCACCATTTCATTTGTGCTACTAAGTAAACTCCAGTGGCTCCCTATTATCTCCAGGACAGTGCAATAGAGTCATATCCTAGAGTAGTACACCTAAGATAATATAACTACCTGAGGGTGTTCAGTTTAGGGACACTAAATACCTCTATAACTTTTGAAAGCATCATTGTACAGTAGAGTGATATGATAAACTATTTATTAAAAGTGTGAAAAGCTTTTTTCTTTTATAACTAGATGCAAAGTGTAAAATAGTTTTTAAACTTTACATCAAAATATCTTTTAAAAACCACTTAAATAGTAATTAAAGACGAAGCTTTGGTTATATAGAGGTTTCATTCCCTAATCCTGATAAGTAATAGAGGCTCTACTCTATCAATTCACCAGGATAAATTTATAGCCCACAACACTCCCAAGGGCTGTCTAATCAGATTAAAATGTAATTGAGAGATATTTAAGAAAAAAAATACAACAGAACATAATGTTAATATGTGGTTTTCTAAGTCAATATGGACCTACAGGGATCCTTAAGTATGGTTTAGTGATCCTCATTTCTATTTGAGTTTGACACCACTACCCTACAGAAGATCACAGTACAAAGGCCTGTTTTACAGATGAAGGTACTAGGAAACAAGGGATATTTTAAGAAAGTCTGTAAACTCATAGATATTCTGCTGGACTGGCCCTTAGAGGCCATTACTTTATAGAGTAAGAAACTGAAACAGGTTAAGTGAGTCGGCCCCGGTTCATACACAGCTATTGTCAATGGCAAAATTTTAACCCAGGCCTTCCTGATTTGAAGACCAATGCCTTGACCACTGCAAGATGCTACCCGTGATTGCATAAGCTTATCAACTACTAAGCTACCCTTGGCACAAAGAATCTTAATTAGAAGATTATTTTTTATTATTTGTTGAACAAAAATGACAACTCTCTTCAGTAATATCGCTTCTAAGATTTTGGAGAGTCAGGAGTGACCTGAAATTGAATAGTGGAAAGGAGGAAATTTGTTGAGCGTCCCCAGTGCAACAAATGCATTTAGCCCTTTTCTGGAGAAGGATGGGTTTTAATGTTGTTTTGCCCTATTTATCTCTGGTTGTCATTGTGGCCAATTCCAAGCTAAACCAAATAAAGTTTGCTTGTAGACAATGTGTTAATTAATCCATTTCCTTTTATAACCAGAGCAAAGTCCTTGGCACAAATCATTCTGTGATGCCAGCATGAAAGTTGTCAAAAGTCAGACATCTCCTGCCTTGTGGTGGTCTTTTAATTGTCCCAGTATTTTATATGTCATGTTATCTTGTGGGTCAACCTAATTGAGGAACAAAAAGGGAATGAATATTTCTCTTTCTTTGTTTCTCTCTCGGCCACCAAACTAACTATATGATTTTCTACCTCTCTCCTCTGAATGCTGATTCTTATCACTCGACATATGAGGCTAGAAATGCAGGTCAATGATGTGCCTGCAGCAGCACCTGGGAGGCAGGTGCATCAAATATCTGCCAAGCTCTTCTCATTTGTTCTGTCCAAACCCAACAATGCCCATCCATCCATTGCCCACAGCACTATCAAGCCAAGTTTCCTACTGAGAGCTCTCTTGACATTGCCTGACCTGCCCAGCCTACCTTTGTTGTTTCTTTCTTGACAGATGGGACTGCGCTGCTGAATGTTAATGAGACATTAATTCATGGCCCAGACTGTGCCAATCATTTTTAAAGAATTCCCTTCCAGGGCCACCCAGAATGAACAACTTGATGTTTTCAAGTAATCAGCAGGTGAAATCTCCTGCCAACCTGCCAGCGTTGAGGGTACCCCCTAAGCAGACACAGAGGACATGTGTTACCCAGACCAGTTCTGCTCAAATGCAAATCTGTGGAGAGTCTACTTTGATGGCAGGCAAAGTCCCCAGCAGCCCCCTGATCACTCTGCTTAAAATGAATGTTAAATAACCCTTCAAGCAGCTGATAATTTACATAAGTAGTTAAAACATTTCTTTCTTCCTTTTTGGATAAACCTCATTATGGGGGGAGAGGAGAAGGATGGCAATAGGGTAGAGATAGTTAAGGGTCACAGCTCCTTCTCAGAGACACAAATTTCCTACAAACAAAACCAAGGAAGAAGGGATCCTATTTCTCCATAAGAACATGACTTTTAGGAGAAAAAGTATTCCTCTACCTTTTATGTTTCACACATAATATGGCTTAAAAAAAAAGAAAGAAAAATGGACCCCCCCTTTCTTTGAAAAGGTAAGGGACAATGGGGGCCAAACACTGCACAGAATGTCAGAAAAGGTCATTGTGTCAGTTGTTTTTCTTTATTATTTTCGTTGCTACAAGGGAAAGTTTACTGGAGTGGAAAGAAGTGGTTTATCTGGAAATTACTGTGATGTTAAAAAAATATCAATAAATCATTTTTGCACAGAAATAAATGTGCTGCAGAGGAAGTACTATGTGCTAGGAAGGAAGAAACAAAGGAATGAAGGAACAAAGGAAGAGAGAGACAAACATTGAGAGATGTGACCAGACAAATCTGAAGACTCTTCCTATACCAATAAAGATTTCACAGCAAATCTCCCCATCTAGGCCCTCAAGTAGGACTTCTAAATAAAGAGATGTTATTCAAAAGTAAAAGGCTATTCTATGTCCAGAACATTACTCACATTCTATCATAGGATCTACTGACACAAAGCAGTATTTTGGTCAATATGACTGGTCAAAGTCAGAGACAGAGGTAAGATTCCAGCCATCTGGAAATCTATTATCTGCAGGACTAATGCACCAGCCTTTCACCTCTACAGATCTGGTTTCAGCTTTCATCAGTTAAAAGTGAGTTGGGTGGTCTTGTCTTACCCACATCAAAAAAACCATTATGCAATTTTAGCTAATGAAACACCCTTGTCTACATGATAAAGTCTAGAGAGCATTGGATTCTCAGTCATAGGAACTGGGTTCAAGTTCTGATTCTGTTCCTTCTAATCTTTATGACCTTGGGCAAGATGTCCTCTCTAAGCTCCATTTTCTTCAACTGCAAAAGTAAGTGGATAGAAAAGTTCTAAATCCAATGAAACCTAAAATTAGTTGTAAATACACATGCATACATAAACACCCACACACACACACACATGCACCAAGTTCAATCCCCCAGAGAATGTCTATACACACATAGACCCTTCCCTGCTGGATGAGCAAAGTGTCCTGAGTGTTTTCACTCACCTCCCCTTTTTCTTACCAAAATCTGGGAGGCAAAGCATTTAAGTGATGGCAACAAGAAGGCAGCAGCTATTCCCAATCACTCTCATGAAGGCATCGACCTCTTTCCCACACTAAAACTCCTATTGGCTATATATTTAAAAAGCAAGATGATGTGGGCATTTGCACTGGTATTCCCCAAACTGTGCTGAAAAGTCATAAAGCAAGAGAGCAGCATGAAT